>BSBM01001278.1:2312500-2336418 GCA_027924585.1 Larix kaempferi | reverse complement strand
ATATTATTAATGTGTCACATCTTTGGCATTGTTGGTGCATATCATTTCTTAATACTTAATGTATGTGAGAATGGGACATAACCCTTTTTCATATTAGGAATATAAGCCTTGATGAATGTTGCAATGCGACATATCCCTTGATGAACGTCGTAATGCAACATAACACTTGATATACATCATAATGTTCATCGCCCTTGATGAATGTCGAACGTCAAATTATAAATGTGTCACATATTGGGAATTATTGGTGTATAAAAAATACCATGGAGGAATGTCACAATCCAACATAAGCCTTGACGAATGTCGCAATGCGGCAAAACCATATTATGCCAAAATGTTACATACTCTTTGATGAACGTCGCAATGTGATATTAAGGAACATAACCATAATGCAACATGACTATGGAGGAATGTTACAATACAACACAAGCCTTAATGAACATTGTAATCCAACATAACCCTCGATGAATGTCATAATGTGACAAAACCGTATTATGCTGAAATGTTACATACTCTTTGTTGAGCATCGCAATGTGATATTAAGGAACATAACCATAATGCAACATGACTATGGACGAATGTCGCAATCCAACACAAGCCTTGACGAACATTATAATCCAACATAACCCTCGATGAATGTCGCAATGTGACAAAACCAGTAAGGAATGTACCATGGAGGAATGTCGTAATCCAACATAAACCTTAATGAATGTCGCAATGTGACAAATCATTAAGGAATGTACCATGGAGGAATGTTGCAAACCAACATAAGCCTTGATGAATGTCGTATTCCAACATAAACCTTAATGAATGTCACAATGTGACAAAAACATATTATGATAAAATGCAAAAGGACATACTCTTTGATGAACATCGCAATGTGATATTAAGGAACATAACCATAATGCAACATGGCCATGGAGGAATTTCATAATCCAATACAAGCCTTGATGAATGTTACAATGTGACAAAACCATTAAGGAATGTATTACAATTACCGTAATATGCGGTAATTGTAAGAAATGTCACAATGCAACATAACCCCGATGAATGTCACAATGTGACATAACCCTTTATGAATGTTACAATGCGACATAACCCTTAATGAATGAAGACATTTAACATTAATGAATTTATGTCACATATCATTGTCGACATAAACATCACAATGTCACAGCAACAAAAGTATGTGCCCAATTTACGCCTATTGGACCCTTGATGAATGTCACAATGCGACATAACTCGCGACAAAACCATGCTTGACTTGAGAGAACCATAATTTACAACGGTTGACCATCATTAGCTAAAGTTAAATCATTACCATGGTTAACTTTAATGAACCATATTTGACTTTGGTCCAACATAAAACTCAATGAATGTTGCAATGCGAAAAAACCATTCAGGAATGTGCCATGGAGGAATGTCACAATCCAACATAACCCTTGATGAATGTCACAATGCGGCATAAATCTTAATTAATGATGGCATTTAACATTAATGAATTTATGTTGTGTTGCATTGTCGATGTAAATGCGACCTAACCTTTGATGAATGTCAATGCGACAATAACCTTCGATGAATGTTATAATGCGACAATAACCCTTGATGAATGCCAAAATGCAACATAACCCTTGATGAATGCCACAATGCGACATAACCCTTTCTCAACGCCATAATGAAACATAACACTTGAGATACATCACAATGTGAGATAGCCCTATTAAAATTATATTGATCAATGTCGCGATGTGACAAGACCCTCAAGATGAACATTGCAGTGCAGCATAACCCTTGATAAACATCATAATGCAACATAGCCCCTGATGAACATCGAATGTTAAAATATTAATGTGTCACATCTTGGGAATTGTCGATGTATATCATTTTTTAATCTTGAATTCTAACCCTTGATCAATGTCGCAATGCGACAAAACCCGAATGTCAAATGTCACATCTTGGGCATTGTTGGTGTATATCATTTTGTAATCCTTAATGAGTGTTAGAATGGGACATAATCGTTTATCCTTTTAATAATATAACCCTTGATCAATGTCGCAATGTGACATAGCCCTTGCTCAATGCCACAGTGCAACATAACACTTGATATACATCACAATGTGAGAAAATCCCTATTAAAATTATATTGATCAATGTCGCGATGTGACAAAACCCAAGATGAACGTCACAATGCAGCATAAACCTTGATAAACATCACAATGTAACATAGCCCCCAATGCATGTCTAATGTCACATTATTAATGTGTCACATCTTGGGAATTGTCAGTGTAATTCATTTTTAATCCTTAATTAATATCATAATGGGACATAACCCTTTGTCATATTAGACATATAACCCTTGATCAATGTCACAATGTGAGATAACCCTTGTTGAATGCCGCAATGCAACATAAGACTTGATATACATCACAATGTGAAATAGCCTACTAAGATTATATTGATCAATGTCGCGATGCAACAAAAACCTCAAGATGAACGTCATAATGCATCATAACCCTTGATATACATCACAATGCAACATAGCCCCCGATGAACATCAAATGTCAAACTATTAATGTGTCACATCTTGGGAATTGTCAGTGTATATCATTTCTAATCCTTAATAAATATCAGAATGGGACATAACCCTCGTTGATGAATGTTGAATGTCACATATTGGGCATTATCGGTGTATATCATTTTTTAATCCTTAATGAATGTTAGAATGGGACGTAACCCTTTATCATATTAATATTATAACCCTTGATTAATCTCACAATGCGACATAACCCTTGCTGAACACCGCAATGCAACATAACACTTGATTTACATCACAATGTGAAATAGCCTATTAAAATTACATTGATCAATGTCTCGATGCGACAAAAACCCTCAAGATGAATGTCACAATGCATCATAACCCTTGAATGCAACATAGCCCCTGATGAACATCAAATGTCAACCCTTAATCACTGTCACGATGTGACATAACTCTTGATGAATATTGTAATGTAACATAACCCCTGATAAACATCAAAATGCGACATAACCCTCGATGCATGTCGAATGTCATAGTGTTAATGTGTCACATGTTGGGTTGTGTCAACATATACCTGACACTCTAGCAAACCATGGCTCACTTTGGTTAACCATGTTTGAATTTAGTTTGACATAGTCAACCATGGTTTACTTTAATGTACCATGTTTGATTGGTTAGCCATGGTTGACTTTAATTGATCATAGTTAACCATGGTTGACTTTAGTGAACCACGTGGCCATAGTTCATAATGCACATCTTAGGAATTTTGGCAATGCGACATAACACTTGATGAATATTGCAATGTGACATAACCGATGACTATGCTTAACCATGGTTGACTTTAACGTGTCACATCTTTGTCATTGTCGCAATGCGACATAAACCTTGATGAACATCAAATTTCACATCTTGGGCCATTGTCGCAATGCGACATAACCCTGAATGCCACAATGCAACGTTACCCTTGATAAACATCACAACGCAACATAAACCTTGATGAATGTCAAACTGGATGCATTATACATGCAGAGAAAGGAGCCTACATTTTATTTGAACTTAATCTTTATTTATCATTTACTGTTATGGAATGCTGGCTTAACTGAACAATGGATACCACAAAAAGGAAAGAGAATAATGAGAACCAAAGAAAGTAAGCAGCGGATAGTCACCAGCAACCGAAATTTTATTGTTCCAATAAAAAAGAGTTTTCATACTTTCATACAAATTTGCTTTGCCTTAGACCGCTTTTTTCCGATCTCTGTGAAGATCTGGATCTGGTTACAATTCAAAGATTATAAAGACATCCAAGTGAACAGAAGGAAGATGAAGGTCAGCTGGATTAGAGCTTGAATGAGATTCTATCGGCAAGATTGAGTTTGCATTCCTGTATTAGCCATCACTAATTAGTGCCAACGTTAGTGACCAAAACCAATGGAAACAAACAAGAAAGCAAAGAATACCTTAATCCAAACCTCAACTCAGAATTATCTGTCCTTTTCTTTCCTCTGCACAATTTGAAGGATTACTCCTGCCATCAACAAACGATGTCAGGCCTACAAGCAGAGATGTATGAATATTTAAGAGAATGAAATACAATAACAACTCCTCGCTTCCAGGTTTACCCTCCTCTACAGGGCGTTGTTGTCAAATCTTCAATCGAAGGAACCTGCTTTACTGTCATGATCTGCCTTTAAATATTATTGAAGGCGGTGGGTCTATACAGTTACAAAAATACCCTGTAGGGAATCTGCAGTTCATTACTAAATCGGACAAATGGGAGAAACATAAACAAAAATTAAAACTGAAGAAACATAAATGGTAGAAACACAAACAAAAATTACCTACAAATGTGTTTTCCTAAGGTCGCATGTCAATTCAGACCTAGGTTTTCATGTTGTTAAATATAACTGTTCTCTGTTATCTCTTCACCACAGGGAGCATAGCATGGCAGAGGTTGTAGATACCACAAAGCAAAACCGTTACAGAATAACTTGTAGCCGCCACGATTAGGGTGTAACGTGTTGTGTTTAACCCACATGGTTATTCGTTATCCAGGATAACTGTGTGGTCGTTATTACCTGTTAACGAATCTTCATGCCAGCTAAATAAACCTTAATCAGGTGCATTTAAACACAAACGAATACGATGACCATTGAAAAGATCGCGACTGCACACTTGTCAGAGGCACAATAATCTTGTTCACCGACTCAATTAAGTCCGGTCCCAAAAAATGTAAGATATAAACACCTATCAGCATAATAAACATTGTATATATTAGAATATATACATATTAAATAACTATATACTAATAGCTTATTTATGTCACAAAGCTTGAAACAGAAAATGCTTCTCAACTGCAACTGCAACTGCAACTAGAAGAACAACTCGAGCTTGATGTTTGAAGTGGATTTTAATACCTAATTCATCCAGACTTAAGATAAATCTGAGTCAAGTCAGATGTAGCTGCTCAGCCATAATGAACCTGGAGCTTCGTTATTTAGGTAGACCGATAATAAAAAGTATATAGCATAACCAATTGGCGTGGCTGCTTAGATACCACATAGTTGTGCTAGTGATAGCTCATTAATTTTACAAAGATGGACACACAAGCTTTTAAACCTCCGATTTCTTTGAAATTGTTCTTACTGTAGAAGTTTGAACTTGTTTTTGATGCTTAATAAATTTAGACTTCAAAGTATCTGGTCTATGGAAATAAATAGAGACCAATGCTACAAATCAATACAAAGAATAGGTGTGGAGCTTTTGAGTATCTTTTCAGTGTTACACCCAGTGTCCTTCAATATTGCGTGGCTTTTGAATATTTGTCATTGTTCAATACATTGTTCTTTGTGTGTTGTGTCATTTGTAGGACTCTTAAGCTATAAACTCACTGTATCTGTCTGTTTGACTATCATTCGCGTCGGGGTTGTCATGGGTAGCTTACAGTTATTTCTAAATCAAAATCATACTGTAAAATTTTTATAGTCTGATTATTATTATTTCCACGAGAAACCACAATCGCTGCACTCAATCAACAGGATTACTGTTCCAATCGCTTGGTCGTTTCCTGAGTCAACACTAAGTAGCCCTATGAAATTACGATATAGGTTTTAATGGTTAATCGGTTTTGCTGCCAAAGCACAGCTAATTTCAACGAGCTATCTGGTGTGATCGATGCAAAACATGAAGGATGTGCCAGCAATGCTACGGTAAACATCTCTCCTCTAGATGATCCAGATCCACGCAAGGGTATTGGAGTTGTAGATTTTATAAAGGAGAAAAACATTCTTATCACAGGGGCCATAGGCTTTGTGGCAAAAGGTAGAGGGCAGAATTCTTCCTTACGTTATATTCTTCTTGACCTTAAGCTTGATCATGTCTCGAGTTTTTTAAATATAAACTCCGGGTTATTCAGAGGGTTACGTGAAATATATGGCAATGAATACAAGAAATTCATGTTCAAAAAATTGGTTCCAGTAGTGATTGATGTGACGCGACATAATTTAGGAGTACAAGAAGATATGATCGATGATCGATATGCTCATAAATGAAGTAGATATCATTATCAGCTCGGCCACCACGGAGGGGTACAAGGACTAACAACTAAAACACAGACACAGATAATCCTAATTATAGAAATTACAAAATTGAGAAAATAACAATTTCCAGTAAAATTTTTAACTAGTTTTTATTCCAAAATCAACTAAAAAGTAGAGCGTTCTGGTTATCTTTTAGGTTTCTGAATCATTTAAAGCGGCTTTGATATTGAATATAGAGAATTTACTTTTATATTAAATTATTATATGGTTAATTGAAATTTGATTTCAATTCAATAATTAAACCATTTTAATTTAATATATATATACTTCTACGTTAAATTAATACATGATTTATTTAAGTTTGAGATTTAATTTATTAATAAATTGTCAAAATTAAATTAATGTGAGATTTAATTTATTAATAAATTTGTTATATATATATATATATTCTAAAAATTTTAATATAGAAATAGGAATAGTTTATTTATTCTATGTTTTCTACTTGGTTTTGATTGAAATTTGGTAATTATGCAATTTTCATAAATAATAAATGTGATTTTAAGATTTTGTAAATATTTCCAAATATGATGAGAAAAGATTGAAAAAGTAGAATATTTAGACTACACTTATAAAAATATATTTTATCTTTATTTTTTATATTAGCAACAACCACATTAATAATATCATACCACATGTAACATCCCCAATTTTCACAAGAATTTAAAATTTTTTCTTATTAGTATTTATACAAATTATTTGTTATGTGGAAGATATTCTTGATGACAGTTGTCTCAATAAGGACTATTATATCCTATTTATGATGTTCTGTTGTAATTATTAATGCATCGTCTCAATTCATGTTAAACTATTGTAGTGTCATAAATGTTTATATAGTTACTGTCGAAAAATAATTGTTAAGACTCAGTAAATTTTACCTCATAAATGAATCTCGCTTCTTATGCCTTCCAGCTTAGTATGCCTTCCCTCTTCCTGTTCTGTTCATAACAGATATTTGCCTTCCTCGTGGCCTCTTCAAGAGTTCTAGGATTGTCATACTCAATTATGTCCTTTATATGAAAGGGTAGACAGTTCAAAAACCTCTGTACCTTAGGCTTTTCTTCCGTAATTGAAGGAAAATACTTTAATAAATTCAAAAATTTGCTACTCAATTCCTTCATATCCATGGAACCTAACTTTAATTCATAAAATTCTTTAGCTCGTTCTTCGTAATATTGTTACGATTGAAATTTTCTTTTAAAAATATTATAGGGAAAAACAATAATATGAAGAGTATGTGCCCAATTTATGCTATCGGCGTATTTAGTCACATTAATATTATTAATGTGATTGTTGCTAATAAGAGGTGGGCGCAAACACATATCTCCAAAATATTAATACAATAATATTGTTTAAATAATGTAATATAATAATTAATTATAAATATTATAAATTCATAAAATAGTATTAATAAAATGATATTATTCATAATATGATAATTAAAATTAATTTCATTTGCTATAGTTTAATTAATTATTTATTAATTATATTATATTATTATACGAATATGGTATTTAATTAAAATATTATAATCAAAGTAATAATTTTATTTTATTATTTAATTCAAAATAATATTATTTAAATATTTATAATATAATAATTATAATTATATATTATAACTATACATTAGTAAAAAATGATGATGCACTTTTATAGGAATATGGTATAATTAAAATATTATAACAATTTATTCATAAAATATTAATATTTAATTAATACTATTATTATTTTATTATATTTTTTCATATTATAAAGATAATAATAATATTAATTAAATATACTAATTAATTAATTAATTGTAATATAAAAATTAATTAAATAATAATATCATTTCACTATAATAAGACTATATAATTTAATTAAAATATTATAATCAAAGTAATAATAAAATAATAATATTAAATTTAAAATGTTATCATTTAACGATACTGTTATATTCTAGTATAAATTATTTAGTTGAAAATACTATTAAAATTATATTGATAAATGTCGCAAAGCGACAAAAACCTCCAGATGAATGTCACAATGCAGCATAACTTTTGATAAACATCAGAATGCAATATAGCCCCCAATGAACGTCGAATGTCAAACTATTAATGCATCACATCTTGGAAATTGTCGATAGATATCATTTTTAATCCTTAATAAATACCAGAATGGGACATAACCTAGGCATATAACCCTTGATCAATGTCGCAATGTGACAAAACCCTTAATGGACGATGTAATACAACATAACACTTGATATGCATCACAATGTGACATAGTCGTTGATGAATGTTGAATGTCACATCTTGGGCATTGTCGGTGTATATCATTTTTTAACCCTTAATGAATGTTAGAATGGGACATAGCCCTTTATCATATTAATATTATAACCCTTGATCAGTGTCGCAATGCGACATAACCCTTGTCGAACGTCACAATGCAATATAAACAGCATAGATTCATCTTAAACCCATATCTATCAAGCACCGAGAGGGATCCAATTTCTTGATGTGTATTTCTTTTTTTAAATTTAAACTCAAGAAATTTGATCTCTCTTGATTGATAGATCCAAGTTTAAGTTTTAAGTTTTTATTTTATAAACAAACATCTATTTTTTAATTACTTTTCATAATATTTTATTTTTATGGATGAACATGGATTTTTTTTAAATACTTTCCATAATTTTTTTATTTTATGAGCCGACATGAATTTTTTTAATTATTTTGTTAGTAACAAACGTTACATCACAAATGTTACAACATCTCCCCCATACTCAGTTGTAGATAACCTCGTTTCTCTCGATGCAACAATTGATATACATCACAATGTGAGATAACGTATTAAAATTACATTGATCAATGTTGCGATGCAACAAAACCCTCAAGATGAACGTCGCAATGCATCATAACCCTTGATAAACATCACAATGCAACATAGCCCTCTATGAACGTCGAATGTCAAACTATTAATGTGTGACAACATCTTGGGAATTGTCGGTGTATATCAATTTTTAATCCTTAATTATAACCCTTGATCAATGTCGCAATACAACAAAAGCCTTGATGAACGTCTCATGATGAACATCGCAATACAACATAATGCTTGATATACATCACAATGTGGCATAGTCGTTGATGAATGTCTAATGTCACATTATTAATGTGTCATATCTTGGGAATTGTCAGTGTAATTCATTTTTAATCCTTAATTAATATCAAAATGGGACATAACCCTTTGTCATATTAGACAAATAACCCTTTATCAATGTCTCAATGTGACATAACCCTTGTTGAAAGCCGCAATGCAACATAAGACTTGATATACATCACAATGTGAGATAGCCTATTAAAATTGTATTGATCAATGTCAGGATGCGACAAAATCCTCAAGATGAACATCGTAATGCATCATAACCCTAAATAAACATCACAATGCAACATAGCCCCTGATGAACGTCGAATGTCAAAATATTAATGTGTCACATCTTGGGAATTGTCGGTGTATATCATTTTTTATCCTTAATAAATATCAGAATGGGACATAACCCTTTGTCATATTAGGCATATAACCCTTGCTCAATGTTGCAATGTGACAAAACCCTTAATGGATGCTACAATACAACATAACACTTGATATACATCATAATGTGACATAGTCGTTGATGAATGTCGAATGTCACATATTGGGCATTATTGGTGTATATCATTTTTAATCCTTAATGAATGTTAGAATGGGACATAACCCTTTATAATATTAATATTATAACCCTTGATCAATGTCGCAATGTGACATAACCCTTGTTGAATGCCACAATGCAACATAACACTTGATTTACATTGCAATGTGAAATATCCTATTAAAATTACATTGATAAATGTTGCGATGCGACAAAACCCTCAAGATGAATGTCACAATGCATCATAACCCTTGATAAACATCACAATGCAACATAACCCCCGATCAACATCGAATGTCAAACCTTAATCAATGCCACAATGTGACATAACTCTTGATGAATGTCGTAATGTGACATAACCCTTGATAAACATTAGAATGCAACATAACCCTCGATGCACGTCGAATGTCATAGTGTTAATGTGTCACATGTTGGGTTGTGTCGACATATACCTAACACTCTAGCAAACCATGGCTCACTTTGGTTAACCATGTTTGAATTTAGTTTGACCATAGTCAACCATGGTTTACTTTAATGTACCATGTTTGGCTGGTTAGCCATTGTTGAATTTAGTTGATCACAGTTAACCATGGTTGACTTTAGTGAACCACATGGCCATAGTTCATATTGCAACATGCATTATTTTGAACATCAAATGTCACATTATTAATATGTCACATCTTAGGAATTCTGGCAATGCAACATAACACTTGATGAATGTTGCAATGCGACATAACCAATGATTATGCTTAACCATGGTTGATTTTTTTTGCTTTTGCACGTTTTATATCTTGTTGACTTTAATGTGTCACATATTGGTCATTTTCGCAATGCAACATAACCATTGATCAATGTCACAATGTGACATAACCCTTGATGAATGCCACAATGCAACATAACCCTTGATAAACATCACAATGCGACATAAACCTTGATGAATGTCAAATTTCACATCTTGGGCATTGTCGCAATGTGACATAATCCTTGATGAACGCCACAATGCAACTTAAGCCTTGATAAACATCACAATGCGACATAAACCTTAATGAATGCCAAATTTCACATTATGAATATGTCACATCATGTGTTGTGTTAGCATATGTGTCACATATTGGGCATTGTCGCAATGCGACTTAACCCTTGATGAACGCCACAATGCAACGTAACCCTTGATAAACATCACAATGCGACATAAACCTTGAAGAATGTCAAATTTCACATTGTGAATATGTTGCATCTTGGGTTGTGTCGGCATATACCAGACACTTTAGCAAACCATCGCTGACTTTGGTTAACCATATTTGAATTTAGTTTGACCGTATTCAACCATATAATAAAACTATTAAAATTAAACTAATCTTAATATTTACATATAATAAAACTATTAAAATTAAACTAATTGTAATATTTACATATAATAAAACTATTAAAATTAAACTAATTGTAATATTTACATATAATAAAACTAACCCTTGATCAATGTCACAGTGTGACATAACCCATTATGAATGCCACAATGCAACATAACCCTTGATAAACATCACAATGCGACATAAACTTTGATGAACGTCAAATTTCACATCTTAGGCATTGTCGCAATGCGACATAACCCTTGATGAACGCCACAATGCAACATAAGCCTTGAAAAACATCACAATCTGACATAAACCTTAATGGACATCAAATTTCACATTGTGAATATGTCGCATCTTGGGTTGTGTCAGCATATGTGTCACATATTGGGCATTGTCGCAATGCGACATAACCCTTGATGAACGCTATAATGCAATGTAACCCTTGATAAACATCATAATGAGACATAAACCTTGATGATGCTTAACCATGGTTTTCTTTCACAATGCGACATAAACCTTGATGAACATCAAATTTCACATCTTGGGCACTACCGCAATGCGACATAACCCTTGATGAACGCCACAATGCAACATAAGCCTTGATAAACATCACAATGCGACATAAACCTTAATGAATGCCAAATTTCACATTGTGAATATGTCGCATCTTGAGTTGTGTCAACATATGTGTCACATATTGAGCATTGTCGCAATGCGCCATAACCCTTGATGAACACCACAATGCAACGTAACCCTTGATAAACATCACAATGTGACATAAACCTTGATGAACGTCAAACATCGTTGACTATATTTACCACAGTTGACTAAGTTTGACAAAAGCTAAATCATTTACCATGGTTGATTATGTTGAACCATGGGTAATCATGGATGACTATTGTTTGAGTGTTGGTGCAAGCTAATGCTGGCCACTCATGACACGTTAGTCGCAATGGACTCTTGGAAAAATAGAAATCTGAATGTCAAAAAGAAATATTAGAGCTACCTACACAACTTTTTGGAATATGGCGAAAGAATATGAAACATAGACAATCGGATTACCTTCCGGAATATATAAATATTATTTATGGAAATTAAGTATAGCTCCCAAAAAATGGGGTTCTCCTAAGGTTGGTATGTTATTGTTTTAAGAAAATATAATGAATATGTTTGCATTAGTTCCCTGGTTCAGTATGCAAATGGTGGAATTTTGTGAAAAAAATTATATACAGTCGTAGATAACGGGCCATTCTAGTGCAGCACTATTTTTCCATATTTATTTATATTAATTTTATTTTATTTTTAATTAAGGAAGTCAGTGAAGCCCTAGAATGACTAGGTCGAGCGTTAGTCCCCAACATCATGGTCTTAACATAATCAATGAACTTTTTTTTAGGATGTAGGTCTTTGTGTGTACTTGTGTGGGTTCTTTTCCATTTTCAAAATAGGTGAGCCAATCAAAAGTTATAGACGAAAGAAATAACCTACTGTTTCTGTAAGATTGATGTCAGTGCAATTGAAATTAATTAAAAAATAGGAACAAATAATAGATTTAATAAAAAATTACATATCCGGAATCTGCACACATAGTTATACCCGTGTGTGCAATTTCATTAGCAGTGGACTAGTGTAGCATATGCAAAATCATGCTCGAAACAGAAGAATTTATAGAATAAGATGTATTTTGTTATAACACAGTGTTTGGTAACCTGAACCTAAAACCATAGAAGCCAAGTCATCCGCCACGTTGGTGGGAAAGGAATTACCCTCCAAAACTAAAAAATTTAAATGGCGTGTGCGGATTGATTTAAATTGTGCATACACACTAATAGCGCGTACGCACCAATAGCGCGCACACACCAACAGTGCGTACATGTTATTGGGTGCGTACGCACTATTTAGTAAAATCGGACCAAACCATAGCTCAAGCACATATGCATCCATACAAAAATCCTATTGAATGGATGAAGATGATGATGATGATGATGTTGATGATGATGATGATGACCAAGATGATGAGGAGGAGGAGGAGGAAGAGGGTGATGACGATGATGATGATGATGGAGATGATGACGATGATGATGATGATGATGATGACCAAGATGAGGATGAGGATGAGGATGAGGATGAGGATGATGATGAGGAAGTGGGTGATAACGATGATGATCATCATCATCATCATATTCGTCATCATCAGCATCATCATATTCATCTTCGTACTCATCTTCATCATCATCCATCATCTTCATCATCATCATCATCTTCATCATCATCTTCATCGTCATCATCATTATCAATGATGATGATGAAGAAGATGATGATGATGATGAAGATCATTATCAATTATGATGATGATGATGATGTTGATGATGATGATGACGATGATGATGATGTTGATGATGAAGATGATGGCCAAGATGATGAGGAGGAGGAGGAGGATGGGGATGATGACGAGGAAGTGGGTGATAACGATGATGAGGATGAGGACGATGATGATGATTCTAATGATGACGAAGATGATTATGATGATGATGATGATTATATTCTTAATCATCAGCATCATCATCTTCATCTTCGTACTCATCTTCATCATCATCCATCATCTTCATCATCATCATCATAGTCGTCATCATCATCATTATCAATGATGATGATGAAGATGATGATGATGACGAAGATGGTGATGATGATGATGTTGATGATGATGATGACAATGATGATGGTGTTGATGATGTTGATGTTGATGATGATGATGATGAGGAAGAGGGTGATGATGATGATGGAGATGATGATGATGATGATGATGATGACAATGATGATGATGTTGATGATGAATATGATGGCCAAGATGATGATGATGAGGATGAGGATGAGGATGATGATGAGGAAGTGGGTGATAATGATGATGATGATAATCATCATCATATTCATCATTGGCAGCATCATCATCTTCATCTTCGTTCTCATCTTCATCATCATCCATCATCTTCATCATCATCACTGATAATGATGATGATGACGAAGATGATGATGATGATGTCATCATTGATAATGATGATGATGATGATGATGATGATGATGATGATGATGGATGATGATGACGTTGATGATGATGATGACGATGATGATGATGTTGATGATGAAGATGATGGCCAAGATGATGATGATAAGGAGGAGGAGGATGGGGATGATGATGAGGAATTGGGTGATAACGATGATGATGATGATGAGGATGAGGATGATGACGATGATGAGGATGATGATGATGATGCTGATGATGACGAATATGATTATGATGATGATGATGACGATGATGATCAACATCATCATCATATTCGTCATCATTAGCATCGTCATCTTCATATTCGTACTCATCTTCATCATCATCCATCATCTTCATCATCATCATCTTCGTCATCATCATCATTATCAATGATGATGATGAAGAAGATGATGATGATGATTTTGATGATGATGATTTTGATGATGATGATGACGATGATGATGACCAAGATGATGATGAAGATGATGATGATGATGATGATGATGATGATGATGAGAACGAGGATGAGGATGAGGATGATGATGAGGAAGTGGGTGATAATGATGATGATGATGATGGAGATGATGATGATGACGAGGATGATGACGATGATGAGGATGAGGAGGAGGAGGAGGAGGAGGAGGATGCTAATGATGACGAAGATGATTATGATGATGAGCAGCAAGAGGAGGAGGATGATCATATTCGTCATCATCAACATCATCATCTTCATCTTCATACTCATCTTCATCACCATCCGTCATCTTCATCATCATCATCATCTTCGTCATCATCATCATTATCAACGATGATGATGAAGAAGATGATGATGATGATGTTGATGATGATGATGACAATGATGATGATGGTGATGATGAAGATGATGGCCAAGATGATGATGATGATGATGATGAGGAAGTGAGTGATAACGATAATGAGGATGATGGAGATGATGATGAGGATGAGGATGATGAAGAATATGATCATCTTCTTCATCATCTTCATCATCTTCATTGATAATGATGATGACAACGAGGATGATGACGAGGATGAGGATGATGATGATGAGGATGACGATGATGATGCTGATGATGACGAATATGATTATGATGATGATCATCATCATATTCATCATTATCGGCATCAACATCTTCATCTTCGTCATCATCAACATCCTCATCCTCATCATCATCATCCTCATCATTGTCATCATCATCATTATCAATGAAGATGATGATGATGATGAAGAAGATGATGATGATGATGATGATAATGAAGATGTTGATGATGATGATGAAGATGTTGATGATGATGATGATGATGAAGATGAGGAGGAGGAGGAGGAGGAGGAGGAGAAGGATCATATTCGTCATCATCATCTTCATCTTTGTACTCATCTTCATCATCATCCATCATATTCATCATCATCATCATCTTCGTCATCATCATAATTATCAATGATGATGAAGAAGAAGAAGATGATGATGATGATGTTGATGATGATGATGACGATGGTGATGATGTTGATGATGAAGATGATGGCCAAGATGATGATGATGATGATGATTATGAGGATGGGGATGATGATGAGGAAGTGGGTTATAATGATGATGATGATGACAAGGATGAGGATGATGAAGAATATGATCATCTTCTTCATCATCTTCATTGATAATGATGATGACGACGAGGATGATGACGAGGATGAGGATGATGATGATGATGCTGATGATGACGAAGATGATGATGATGATGATGATGATGATGATGATGATCATATTCATCATCATCAGCATCAACATCTTCATCTTCGTACTCATATTCATCATCTTCATCATCATCATCATCATCACCTTCGTCATCATCATCTTCATCTTCATCATCATCATGATGAAGATGAAGATGATGATGACGAAGATGATGATGACGAAGATGATGATGATGATGAGGATGATGATGATGATGACAAAGATGTTGATGATGATGACGATGATGAAGAAGGTGGTGATGATGAGGATGATGAGGATGATGATGATGATGATGATGATGATGACAAATATGATGTTGATGATGAATATGATGATGATGATGATGATGTTTAAGGCATGCAATGTAGCCTAATCATGGTATATGTATCCCTCTACATTTGCTAGAGATACCCCACAAGGGTTATCTGTGGTGGTTTGAAGATGCATTCAACATCGTATCCTAAGAAGCTTCTTGAGTTGTAGGTGTTGTTCATGGTGCTTGAGCTCGAGAAACTTCATTTAAGGCATGAGAATCTTCTTGTTGTCCATATACCTTGGTCAGACCTCGAGACCCATTTTTGGTTCACAACTAACCTAGTCATCGCACACATAACACACTTGAAGTTGACTAATACCCTATAGATTTCATATGTGGTGGTCCAGGGACTTATTCATGGTGTTTGTGCCTAAGAAGCAAGAGTTAGTGTTGGAGGCGCTTGTTTCCCTCCAATAGCCATAGTTAAGGAGCCAACATAAATCCTTGATGTCCAAGACATTATAATGGCAGCAATATTCAATTCATATGCAAAAGGCTCCTTGTAGAGGGATAGTGTGATGGATTCTATGTGTTATTAATGATGCGTGAGGTCTAGAATTTTCAATTAAGGCCTAGCTGGAATTCAATTGATCTCAATATGCTTAAATAAGATCTCGAGGAACTTGTTTTCATTCTTCGATGATGTTCAATGCTTTTCAACATATCGACGGTCTTGCATGGCAGGCTGAGGATGAATTCATGGCATTTGATCTTTACAAAATATGTTTTTTGTCAAAATGAAATTCAAATTACCTCTTTGATGAGTCATCCTCTACAAGACTTCATTTATTGCATGAATGTCACAGACTCACGAAAAATCTAAACAACACTCCTTGACATGCAACTACAAATAATGGCATGCAACTATAACCACAAACCAACCAGAGGTTGATTTTATGCATTAATATAGAGAGGTGGCAATAGGCACACAATATGGAGAAACAATGAGTTAGAAAAAAAATTTGGACCAAAGTACCACAATGGTTATTAATAAAATTTAAAAAAACAATTTTTGGCACAGGAATTGTCTTCAATTTGATGGGTGGCATGATCATGATCATGTAACCTCCCTCCGTCCTTCCAAACATATGTGGTTTATCACCACGTTTCTCTTCGACACTCGCCATCAACATACGTATAAAAATAACATGTCTTTACATCCTCTTCCATTTAAATCCTCATCGCATATTCATAAATAAGGATTATTATGCATGCACATCCTCACCTTACAATATCAATTGGGTCAAGGTGCATAGACAACCATAAATTATCAAATGTGTCAAGACACGAGTAAGCCCTTCAAATAAAAATTAAGACCCACCCTTCAAACTTCATCACCAAGTCCAATTTATGCAAATATTTTCGAAGTGGGGGAAGGTTTGGCATTAAATCGTGTAAACGTTGGGGAATAAATGGTGTAAACGTTATACAGGGGCGAGTGCATGCTAGTGATGTGTACGCACGAAAAAAATGCATGCACTTGTTTAAGCATGCATGCGTGTCCCTGTTACTAGTTAAAAAAAATAGAGTTCTCTATTTCCCGGGAATTCTACCAAAAAACACGGGTTTCATTTATTCTGCAGGTTTCAAGCTCTTATAGCCTTCTTATTGGCTCACACTCATTGATCTATTGGACACAAAATCACCCTTGGAATATAACAAACATCTTCAGTGGTCTTGGAATCTAGTGGATACATTCAAGCTACCAATTTACATTGCAAGTGGAGATCTTATCTATAGAGGTATGGTGAATTGTAAATAAGTCTTTTCATTCACAAGATTTGAGATTATCCCATGCCTTTTTGTTTTTATCATATTCCCACAACAATATCCATGCATAGACAACAATGAATTTGACAAGAATATTTCCCAAGTTCACATCTAAAAAAACTCATATGAACACTAGACAAGATGAAGTATGCAACCTCCTCATTGTGTAATTAGTTCCCAAGTTAATTTTGTTCTTTTCACCTCATATTATGCTAGTAAAAACTACTACACACTCACTAAACATGACTAAAAATATCACTTCAACTCATCCACAAAACCTCAACTCTCTCATCTCTTATTCAATACCATTGTATGGAATGGGGATATCTGTAAGTATATGCACCTTTCCTTTCTCTATGAATCCAAATATGATAATATTAATCCATATTTACCATCCTTACAATATCCCCTCACCTTTAATAATGATTTTTTTCCCAAAAACCAAGACTTTCCCACTTCATGCTCTATCCAACATGATCATTGTTGGTATAGTCCCTAGTTCCCCACTTTCCAATACCTCCCCACCCTAGATATTGCACATTGAAAGGTCAAATTATATTCCCCTAATCACCCTTCCCAAGACCATGATCCTTTTTAGAAACCTTTGCATCCTCCTTACGGTTTTGCACAATACAAGGTATACATTCATTCTATTTTGATGCATTGTCGAATTCAACCATGGGTATTTTAAACTCAAAATCACATTCTATCATCTCAAGGTTTATAGATAAGGAAATAGTTTGTTGTTGTTTCTTCAACTCCTTAAGGTGTTATATAACCTAGTAATCTATGATGGTAAAGGACATTGCCTCAAATGGAAGGATATACCATTCCACTATGAAGACAAAGCAATCAAACTAGGTGCAAAATTTAGAATTGATAACATTAAGGGAGAAAGCAAAAAATGCAACTAATTAAGGTGAAAAATATGATGTAAACCAATAAGAAAAACTATTCCCAAACTATTCTCGTAGGTTACCTTATTTAATGTAGAAAAACTATCAAACTATTCCCAAGGCATCTCTAGCCATCTCTGTTGTAGGGTGTTACTACCATAATTTTTATGAATTCGTGGCTAGGAAAGACACTAGTTTCTCCACTCTACACTTGACCAACCATCATCTATATTGATTGGAATATTAAGGGATAATGATGTTTATTTGAACACAAATAAACCAACATAGTCTGTAGTTGTATATGTTAATTTCTAAAGTGGTAAGTTAAGTTGGAATGTGTCAAGTTCATTGTATAATGGCACTAATATCTTATTTGTTGTTTCTTTTGCAAGGGTAGGCTTGATAGTTGTGTTAAAGAGACTTTTGGATATGGGAAACTCACGCAATGCAAAAAAAAAATATAGAAGGAATCTGTCCATTGAAAAGGTCAATGTCTTAAGAGAAAAGGCCAGGTTGGGAATGGAAAGATTGAGACATGGTCCTATCATTGCCCCGGATCTTGCCACTAATCATAACATAGTTTTTAACACGACAACCTCTTGTTTAGAACCACAGGTAAAGCGGTCGCGTCCAACGGACCCAACTCAAATTCCAACATCAACACAATCTCCAACCAACAATCCATCAATGAGTCATGCTCAAGTTCCTCACGACCCAAGAATTTTGGGAGATGCTGCATGTGTAGAGATGGACATACAAGCATTGCTTAATTTGCAATCTCCCCAAGAAGACCAGAACCATGTCGACCACACGCCCATTATTGTGAAAATCCTCACAGCAGATCTAAGAGATGATGTATACCTCACAAGAGAACGATTATGATTAAGCAAGAAAATAGAAGAAGAGTGATCAATACAGTATAATGAGAAACATAATAATATGGTACAGTAGAACTCGGATAGAAGCAATAATACTTCACACACACTATCTAATTAATCACAATATGGACAAATAAGTAGTACAAGCATGAGGATTCGAATGCCTAAGGTGGCAATTCGAATTAGCCTTCATGGATTGATCAAAGGATCACTGGAGTGTCATCGGAGCACAACTAGATTTCCTCATGATCATCAGTGGAGTCATCAATGCACAAGTAACTGTCAACTGTCAGTCAAACTGAGTCTAACTGAGTGTAGTAGGTGTAACTGAATGTAACTAGCACATGGAGACACTAACTAGATGAAGGAGGCTCAATGGAGGATGTAGTAGGATCTTACTAGAGTCAGAACATGCAGTTTAGTCTCACTGGAGGTCCATCGGAGTGGTAAGGTCAGTAAAGAGTCAACTAATCCTTAAATCAAGGAAGTAACTGAAGATAATTGAATATAATTGGACTGGTAAGTGAAGAAGGAGCCTTTGTCATGCAGTGGAGCAAAGGAGGGCGCATTAGTCACTAGGAGGGCTGAAACTACAAGGAAAGAAACTCTCGGGGCTAGCTCATTGAGGGCTAGGTGCTGGTGCTGATGACTAGAATGCATGCAAAATACATGGAAACCCTAATATTTGCATGCATGATTGAAAATGCAAACAATGGAAATGCTGCTAGGACTAGGATGGAGTATAGGAATATCCTAACACCCCCCCTTAATCCATCCTGGGCCCTGGTAACTAGGACCAAAGGTCACCCAATACAATCAAATGAATGATAATGATAAAGAACAGTCCATAAACTGAGGAAATGGGGAAAACCTCATGGGAAAAACCCTCTTCAAAATAAAATGTAGGTCACACACAATAATAAATGCTCCAAACTCAAGCAGGTGTGATGCCTGGTTATATGTCTGGAGGTATCTTCTTCTTGGGAAGAAGTGGATCATGCTCAAAAAGAATGTGTTTGTACTTGCTCTTCAGTTTGAATGTGATGAGAACAAATCCAATAGTATGAGAATGATCCTTGAACCTGTGATTTGAATCAGCTAAGGTAGGATCAAATTTTTGAATGTGCATATAGTCTTTTGTCTTCTCCTTCAAACCACCATGGGTGAGATTATGCCAAAAACAACTATTACAAGTTTGCTTGAAATCAAAATCAGATTTAAGACTTTCAAAATAGTTTCTTGAGATCTCCTTTGAACCAGCAGGGGTGAGATCAAAACTATCATATGCATGAGAAATTATCCCAAGCAGTAATTGCTTAGAACCCAAATTAGATACAAGACTTGAATCATGGTTTCTTGAGATCTCCTTTGAACCATGAGAGGTGATATCAAAACCAGTAGATGCATGAGAAATTATCCCAAGCGAATGGCCATAGTTTCTTGAGATCTCCTTTGAACCAATAGGGGTGAGATCAAAACCATGAGATGCATGATAAATCTTCTCAAGCAAATGGCAATTGCCATATTCTTCAATGACCTTCTGAAAGCATGGAATTATGATCATATAGTAGTATAAAAGAGGAGATAGCTGGAGAGGAGCGAATGCATTACCTTCAATAGTTGTTTTGACCTCCAAAATAATCATGTGATCATGATGCAAACCAATAGACTCTAGTGCAAGAGAGGATTTAGGACCTTCTGCAATATCTAGAGTGTGAGTTGGCACAGAAAGAGAAGAAAGTTTGAGCATGAGTGGAGAATCTGCAAGTTCTTTGTCAACAACTTCAATATGAGATGATATTGGTTCATGATCTGAGAGACCATCAAGAGGAGCAAATGCATCACTTTGCTTGCTTTCGAATGGGTTAGGACCAAGTCCTTCATTCTTTCTGCCAAATTTTTCATCTAGGTGAGCCCATAGCTCTTGTGGAGTTTCAATATAAATAATGATTCGGAGTAATATGAAATCTGGCATAGTAAGCTTCATTCTTCCAATGTGCATGTCACCTTTATTCAACCAGTCTATCTTCTCTTTAGAGGATTCGAACTCTCTTTCAAAATAACAATCAAAGAGATCATGGCTCTTCAAATATGCTATTATTTTTGGTTTCCATTCATCATAGTTGAATAGAGAAAGAGGAGTGATTTCTTCTAATTCTGGATACATTGAAGCTATAGAAGACCTGCAAAAGCCATAGAGAATACTGTTGTAACTGCTACACTCGAAATATTGGTAATAACCTGCAAAAAACTCTCAAGAATGGAGATAGACAATACTCTCAACATGCTCTGATACCATGTGAAAATCCTCACAGCAGATCTAAGAGATGATGTATACCTCACAAGAGAATGATTATGATTAAGCAAGAAAATAGAAGAAGAGTGCTCAATACAGTATAATGAGCAACAGAATAATATGGTACAGTAGAACTCGGATAGAAGCAATAATACTTCACACACACTATCTAATTAATCACAATATGGACAAATAAGTACTACAAGCATGAGGATTCGAATGCCTAAGGTGGCAATTCAAATTAGCCTTCATGGAGTGATCAAAGGATCACTGGAGTGTCATCGGAGCACAACTAGGTGTCCTCATGATCATCAGTGGAGTCATCAATGCACAAGTAACTATCAACTGTCAGTCAAACTGAATCTAACTGAGTGTAGTAGGTGTAACTGAATGTAACTAGCACATGGAGACACTAGCTAGATGAAGGAGGCTCAGTGGAGGATGCAGTAGGAGCTTACTAGAGTCAAAATAGGCAGTTTAGTCTCACTAGAGGTCCATCGGAGTGGTAAGGTCAGTAAAGAGTCAATTAATCCTTAAATCAGGGAAGTAACTGAAGATAACTGAATATAACTGGACTGGTAGGTGAAGAAGTTTCCTTTGTCATGCAGTGGAGCAAAGGAGGGCGCGTTAGTCACTGGGAGGGTTGAAACTGCAAGGAAAGAAGCTCTCAAGGCTAGCTCACTGAGGGCTAGGTGTTGGTGCTGATGACTGGAATGCATGCAAACCCTAATTGCATGTAAACCCTAATATTTGCATGCATGACTGAAAATGAAAACAATGGAAATGCTGCTAGGACTAGGATGGAGTATAGGAATATCCTAAATATTATGGCCCAATCTATGAACGAAGCACCACAACAAACAAGCTCTAGTATTCATGTCTCATGTCCACCCTCCCTACCTCGACTGTCCAATGAAATAAGAAGAACTCCTAGACATATTAATGTGGATGAGAGTGCTATGTCGGGGCTTGAAGGCAAGTTTCCAAAACGCACTATCGAATGGCAATGCAACAAAATTGTTAAAGAATATTTTGAATCCAAAGGTGATGTATGTAAATGTCAATTATTGCTATGTTTGTTAAAGTCACGTTGTTTAGCTGTTGTTAGGAGAATTTTGGGCATAAAGATGGTTAAAATTTTAGAGGCTAGAAGTCATATTATTAGAAATATCCAAGATGCATTTATGCGATTGGGAAGACGTATCATACAAAAGAGCTTTGTGCGGCTCGTCATGTTTTAGTGGAATCAGTTGTAAGCAAGTCCACAAGGCAATGTCACCTTCTATCACACACTTCTCACATACTCAAATTAAATAGAAAAACTATTAAAAAGTACTCTCTTATAAGAGAAAATCTTGACACTCCGAGTGGGAACGATTGTTAGGATTTTGTTGGTAGGTTGCCTCGTGTAGATAGGAAGCTAATTGATGATGTTAAGGAGTTAGTACAAAATTTTTGGCATGATCATACTAGACCTTCATCAAACCAAAGAGACGTGCTAAAGCTGAGAAAAGGTTCTACTGAACGTGAACCCCATGTGAAACACTTCCGTGACACCACGCAGACTGAACTCTATGAGAGATTTAGGAATGATAACACACAATTGAACCTAGGACAAAGGTCCTTTGAGAAATGCAAACCATGATACATTCGCATATGCATTGATCGGAACACCTATTGTTGTAGATACTACATAGAATATGAATATTATTATGACACATATAAACATATATTTTGTCATTTGCATACTAACATTGCACAAGGCTACAATGGGTCCATACTACCACTGAATGCATCAAGATACTTTATCCACAACATCA